>JAHDVE020001169.1:0-22984 GCA_022606495.2 Halesus radiatus
TGAATAGGTAATAATGTGTACCTACATACTCTACATATATTGTTTTATAGTATAAGCTCGCTAATTGAACACAATGAAACCAGCGTATTGTCTAATTAAATAATTCATTAAACTAATAAATGTACATATGCACATATATAGAACATTTTAGAGCGTAATTAGAAGATATTACATTTGTACATACTCTTATTATGTACAAGTACATATCATGTAATCGTAATCAAGAATTTATCATTGGATGTAGCCTGCTTTCGATTGCGCTTCAGTACAGACAATGGACAGTTGCATTATTCTCTTTAGTCCGCGTTGCATTATTCTCTTTAGTCCGCTGGATTCTGATATTGGTACCTAGTGTATGTGATCTGCCGGTTCCACGCCTCCCTCCCATTCATCAGGGTTGGTTTCACCACTTCGTTGTGGGCTGCTAGCCTCACTTCTTTGGAAAACTTTTTATTATCGACCATCGCACTTGATGCTCCATTAATAGAGTTCCCCGCATTCACACTTTTTAAAATTCCTTATCAGCCTTCCAATCTCGCTTTAACACAATCTACTTCTCAAATATACAAAGTCAAGTAAGCCTCTCATTAGCTGGGCGTACTGAATAGGGTCCGCAGATACTTTAATAATACACAACTGCTGAGCCTGTACAAATCGCAAGTGCACCCCACTGTAGAATTTGGTAGCCACTGGTCCGGAGCCCAAAATACCTTAAAAAAAACCCTCGACTCATCCAGAAACAGACGGTCCATTTTTATAGGTTCCCCTATCTTAACAAACGGATTGCAATCTTTAGAGACCAGGCGTCAGGTTGGAATGCTGTTCTTGTTCTACCGATATTTTAATGGAAGATGCTCTGAGGAGTTAGCGTCATTGATCCCTTTAGTACCGGTACATAGTCGGGAGACAAGTCAAATGTGTGTCCAACATTTGTCACATGAGAATGGGTCGTTTCTACAACTCATTCTCGAGTTCAACAGCCCGGCTGTGGAATGACTTGCCGGCCTCTGCTTCCTCCCTCCTACAACATGGGTCTCTTCAAGACCCATGTTCACTCCTTCCTCTCCTCAAAAAGACCCTCTACACAGCCTCCTTAAAGATGACAGGCCCTGATGGAAATTATTTTCCTCGAGGCCTCCTGTGTGGAGTTTATGTAAAAATAAAACTCATTCACTTGCTACAAGTATTCATCGTTTACAACAATATAATATTTCTCCGATAAGATTGACAGCGGGTGCCGCAAGAACAGGTTCATCATCGTCTATAGAATCTTTTATCATGTCAGTTACCACTAAGATTTCATCAACATTCTTCTCTTCTTCAAATTCATAATTTTTGTTCTGCCAAAGGCTCAAACCAACAAATGTCTGATTAGCGAGCTTATGCAGTAGGTATATATGTACTTTGTTCTACTAATTCAGTGAACTGTAAATTACTTTTATGTGATAAAACCTAACCTTTGGCTAATATTGTCTAAAAACTCATGGAAAATAACTTCGTATTTAAATTAGTAATCCAATAATTACAGTTTTTCAAACACATGCATTAAATTTCAATGAAGTTATAATATGTTTTTTTTTATAGTAAATTTTTTTATGTATATTTTTTTTTAAATATGTGATTGCGTTGGTGATCATCGCATCACTAATTTGCAATACTGGCAGATACTTTCAGTGCCCTGGCGAAGGACTACCATTCAGAATCGAAATGTTGCTTGAAATGGCTTTAGCCGTGTTCGGTGACCAGATCTGAATAGCCAGGTACTTCCCCACCTTCCTCTGCCCCATCTCTTCCCCCTCCTCACTACCCTCAGCATCACAACATACCCCAATTGAGGATGCCATATTCCCACTGGCTTCAGACGGTTTGGAGCAGTTAAAACCCTTGCGCGATATTCACACGTGTTTATCAGTTACTCAAATATCTTAAACCCTTCATAGTGACCTAAAGTAATAAAGAAATTGTGATATTTTTACATTGCACTTTCATTTCTGTTTGTACCATGAGTTACTAGACGCTTTGTATTTGATATAATTAATGTTTTATTTCCTAATAAGAATGTATTGTTTTCAAGCTCAGTCAATTTACTAGTTATAATAAATATATTAAAATGCCATATTGCAGCAATAAATTTGTATGCTTTCTTGCCGTGGAGAATGTTCAATGGCGGGAATAAACAAGATTTGTGTGGAATGAATTTATATTTCATTCAAAAAAATAAATCACATTGTTTAAATAAATTATTTTATTTGTTTATTTTACACTTTGCACAATCCATTTTTAACATTTTCAGCAAAACGTAAAAAACATATGAAAATTGTTACAAGTAATCAATATCAACTGGAACTTATGTACTTGATACACGAAGGACTGTTCAGATTCTGTTTTCTCTAGAAGAAAAAAAATACACTCTGTTCACCGACCATTTAAAAAACAAGTAAAAATTCTCTTATATTAGGAATATAGACCTTATGCATAGAGATTGCAATCCGGATTTAGAAAAATCCAGATTTTCGGTTTATTCACATTGGAATCAGAATACGGATTTGGAAAAAAAAAAGTTATTTGTAACTCAATGTCATATAAAATGAACATGTCCATCGGGCTAATAGCCAAGCAATACTTAATCAATAGTGTTAATAATATGTAGACATTTTTAAGACATTTATAAGTAATAAAGGGGTTGCCCCAATACATAACTAAATGTTCACATCATTCACAGATACAAGATTTAGTACAAAGAAGTGTGCATATTATTTAGACAGAAAAATATTAAATACAAGAAAGAGAAAGAATATGAATAGAACAATACATATATTGTTTTGTCTGAAACTAAATATATATACATGAATACGATAATGCACCGTAAGGAATTCGTAAAACATGAAATATTCTCTCTCACCGTTTTGTATGAAACAAACCGCACCAGAGCGTCGCAACAGAGTTAGAGCATATTTTGACACGCAGTGCCGCTCGCGCTAGTGCGGTATATAGTGCACTATACATCGCTAGACAGTCAGCATTTACTTTTCTTGATAAAATAAATATACATACATAATTCATTTTCTTAACTTAACTACATTAAACTATTTCTTAACTTATATAAGGTTTGCATTCGACGCCCGACGTGTGCGAGCGTGTGTATCTACATTTTCAGGACTAAGGTTAATTTTCCAGTAAAAAATTCTTAATTTTCTGATACACTACGCACACGGCTATGCCTATAACTGTATTTCTTTTTGGATTCATCGTCTAATTGTGTACCGGGATAAGGTCTCATAAGGTACGTCCTTAAGGGAAAAGCTTTGTCACCTATTATCACATGAGGTAGTTGATCACTCGTTACGGGTAATGTTTTAGGACCTGGCACATTTAAAGTATTCTATTGCAATTTTCTTGGTAGTTCAGAACGGGAAAAAATGGCGCCATTCCTGTTTTTACCGAGATCTCCTACATGTACTATTATGAGCTTGGAGGAATAACGTTTCTTCTGAGATTATGAACTTTTGTTTGACATCTACGAGAGACAATAGTTCGATTGTAAAATATTATGATAATCCACTATTCATAAAATTTTTCTTCAGACATCCTTAGTAAGTGTAAATCAGTATGAAATCTCTCGGACTCAGGATCTTTTTTAAGATGTGGTAATATTCTCCTTCACACTGCGTGTTCTGCATATCATGCACGAGGATTTCTATATTATGCACCCACAATCTTATCTTCCCTTTTCTTTCTGCCTCCTCGCATAGCAAACACACTATGATAATATCTTCAGAGTCGTCCATATTGTTGTTCATTAACAATACAAGTGATTGATATAATGACACGCACTGCAGCTGTAGCCCAATTAGTAGGTGAAGTGAAGCGCAGTACCGCTAGAGCGGTTCGACCTTTAATGGCACTTTTTAAAAATTTCAATGGCGCACCCTCTGTGTTCGAATACATCAGAATTTTTTTTTATATTTTATTATTTTCGGTCGTTTGAAATATTAAATCTTTGAAGAATTTTATTTTTTTTAATAATACTGATTATGAATTTCAAGAAATCTGTATTTTTCAAAATGGCTCCGGATTTGCAATCCCTACCTTACGCACACATATCGCAATTAAAATTATTCTATATTAGTTTTATTCATTTTTAGTCATCTACATTCTCTTTGGTACTACAGGTATAAACAAAAATCAAAATTGGATGCACACCACATTAGCCCTTCGTCATCACTGCTGTCAAGTGATTTGACATGTATCTAACTACATATTTAAATATCTCTGTAATTATACCAAACAGAGTTCATATTTTAGGTGTTCCTCAACAATACATTTATGTGATAAATGAAAAAATGTTTTGTCGAAAAATCAGGAAAAAACTAGTTAATTATACCAGTGGCGTGCGTTGTTCTATGACCAAAGGTAAGGCTGTGCGTAGTATTTCATTGGATATTTGAAAACAGTTATTTTATTATTATCTTCCGCTGATTGTTGTGACCAGTTTCTTACCAAATTCATTGAAAAAAACATTTTATTCCAAATTTGTTATATTTTTCTATTATCGTTTAATTGCTGACTGCATGCCACTGATATATACGTATGGCTGCGTACGTTGATAACTTGCCGAGCGATGCGGTATTGGTATTGAGCTAGAGGGGTACGGGGTTTCACTCACCGTGCCATGATGCACGGTCATCAGTAATGATAATTAGATTAGTTTTATAGCGCTGTTTTCGTGGAAAAATCACCTCAAGGCTGCGAAAATAACCAGCTGTAATGGACGTATCATGCGTGCCAGTTGTTTTTTTACTAATTTTCAGCACGTATGCACAATATTTTGCTCATGTACATAATATTAATTTGATCGGTCAGTGGCTGAGTTGGCATCGCATCTAGGTCCCACCCAGGTCTCGTGAGTTCAATTCCTCAGCTGGCTAAGTCCTCCAGCATGACACAAGCAACATTTTCAACTTAGTGTGATGACAGTAGATTTTCAAATATTGTCAGGTTATTTGTACCCTGGGAATGTTTGTCTTTCTTTAAAAATAAAAAAATAAATTTACATAAGTAATAAATGTAAACTATCCATTTTTGTCTAACTTAAAAGACACAAAATTCTAAATGTGTACCCTGTACAATGAGTGTACAGCACCGGAGCTTGAGGGATTTTCAAGCACAGTACGGGAAGGATTAATGAAAATTTTGAAATAATTTTTTATCAGTGAACAAAGTACATACACGATAATCAAACAGATTTATTTATTTTCCCAGATTTCGTTATGACTAGATTCATAAATAAATCACAAAAAAACAACATTAGTTAGTACCAATTAATAATTGTTTGTGATGAATTGAATTAATGGATAGGTTTGCAATATGTAATTATAACATATTATTTTGTACAGTATTCTATGATATTATTAATTATGTTTATTTTTTATAAACTTTCAGTCATAAATATAAAGCAGAAAAACATTTTATACAGCTCATAACTTAAAAAGTATTCTTGATATCATATATTGGTGAGAATTTTTTTGTTGGATGAAAATATATTTTTGAAAGTGAAATCATAAATAAACTCTTACTTTATCGTGCCAACCTCTGGGTTGAATACACCCCTTAATACGACTGCATTCACGCTTGATTGTTTGAAAGAGTTTTGTCACAAAATGTGACAAGTTTCCCTGACAATCGGCAAACTCTTCGCCATGCAATTAAGTATAAATTTTGTTTAGTTTATATTACACCATATGAGGGATCGAAGATTGAAAGATCCTCGTGGGTGGATAATCTGAAATGAACCCACCGCCTTTCCACCACATTATGCAAATAATTCTCTAGATAATATACTTAAATTGACAAATAATTGTCCAATAATAAGAGTTTTTTTTATTTTGACTACTTATATATATATATATGTATATATATACTTATTGTGAAGGTGGTAAAAAAATATTAAAAAACTCGAAAATTAATCCAATAATTTGAGTCAATGAAAAAAAGCGAATACAAGAAAATACTTTAAACATTCAAAATTCAGAGATATGAAATAAGCAACAAAAACAAGTTGCAAAACGAATTTTAAATAATGCAGATGTCAAAAGAATGAGAACATTGAGACAAAGAAAGCATAGAAATTCTTCAATACCAAATAATAATAAAACAATAAGTTTTACATACAGATGAAAATAAAGCATGTATAATAATAAATACATACATATTTTATAAGGCAGCCTATTGTGCTAATAACTGTGAATAACAACAGTTCTACATTTCGCAGTTCCTCTTCATATTAGGTAGGGTAATGTGCTCCATTTGTATGAAGGAAACTGCATCGAATGAGACCACGGCTAGAAGGAATGGTACACTGGGAGGTAGAGATTCAGCCACTTGAGACAAAGCGGCAGGACACGGCATCGGTGAGGTATCACTGGAAAAAAAAGGAAAGAGCCTTGTAACATCCATTCTACCAAATACCGTATAAATATAATAATACATTAGCTCCTGACATTTACCATACATTGAGATGGCAACATGCTACACCGGCGTCCCTGGCGGTGCGAGTTGGCGAAATTGGATTATTCCATACATTTTCAGTGAAATATATTCTTAATAAATTATAGGAATCAAAAATTCAAAAAATATAAATCACATCTATATTTGATCATACGCTGAGCTTTATCAAAATACTGGCAGCATGCTACACTAGTGTCTCTAGCGGCCTGGGCTATAGGTTTCCAGACTGTATTGCTATTATAATAAATATTTTATTATCTTTCTAAACAATTTAGATAGTACGCGAACAGCGAGGCTTTAAACGTTAATACAACCCTAATAGCCTCTTTTTAAAAAATGTATATAGATGGTCAAAAAAGGAGTAAAATCATATGTAAGTTACCTAATGTTTATTTTTTGAATTTTCGATTTCTATTATTTATTAAGAATATATTTCACAGAAATTCTATTAAAATGTATGAAAAACCGATTAGTACAACTCGGGCCGCTAGTGTATCATGTTGCCATCAAATGTAAGGGAGCTGGAGATATTATCATTTAAGAGTGTTTGATTCAACCATGAAAAAATAAATCAAGATTGTTGTTCCATATTTTTCAAATGTTTAATTTCGGTTGGGTACTTCAAAGTCCATGACATTATTATTTGATGACTATCAATGACATTACAAACCATAGACACGTTACGTTGCAGAGTTACAAAGCGGCAAGCGAAAGATACGGTAATTGCCATACTCTGATTTAGTATTAAACTATCACGTGAGGTTGCCTACCATCTCTAACCAAATTGCACAAATAAGTGCCAAAATGCCCTCCCTTGTGATGAAAAAGTGTTTCCATTACACGGCAAACACCAGTGAAAGAAACACGGTAAGAATCGGTAACATTTCATTTGTAAATACACGCAAATTACTTAATATTACACATAATACAATATTTGTAATCGGAAAATAATCAATGACATTAAGAATACTTAACAAACTCACAATGGAAATAAATATTATTCCATTGTTTTCCGAAAATTTCAAACATCATTAGAGAAAGTGAGATAGCTAGAAAGATAGAAAGATAGAAAGATAGATAGATAGAAAGACAACCTTCTAGCAGTAGGTCCTTTCTTAATAGGTCCTATCGTAGTGTAAGCGAGTTGGCCTAGTGTCATCTCATTCACACCCGTGATATTCAACGCAACTTTGAATTATGAAAACGACATACAGACAGGCACATCCATCGCATTCAACAGACATATCTTTTAAATGTTCGTCTTGCAAATGATGTTAGAATTAGGAATTTACTGGAAAAGTAAGAGTGTTTGTTACTCGTGCCACATTTTGATAGACAATAACGTGACTATAAATATGTAATGTCATTGATGACCATCAAATCGACAATCAGTGCAATTTTGAACTTTTGACATATGACAGATCACAATTTGATCAAAAGCTGAAACGGGTCGAGAATCAAATCTGAGGATGGTGCTGATTATCAAGTAGACGATCACCCAATATGATGGAGTTTATGTTTAACCTAAAAAAAAGGAGTGTAAGGGTGCTGACAGACTACGGCCGGTTACCGGCCAGTTTTCAATTGAGAAATAAGAAATAATACAATTGTTATGAATTCTCACCTTAAAACAACAACACTGAATGCAGGGGGCGGAGGGTCGGACTTTCTAAGATTTTTGAATTTTGGTAAATACATATCGTAAGAAATCTTCAATCTTTCGCTCTCATCTATTACAGCGCCGAAATAAGGATCATCATTGACAGAACTAATGACCTGTAGCCTGTCTAAAACAGTGGAAACAGATTTGCAGTCTTCAGGTCTCACCAGTGGGTGAATCTTATCTATCTTAATGGTGATCTCGTTCAATCTCGAATCAGCGGGATCATTTGGCATGGATTCATCGTCGCTTATACAGACAGTTCCGGAATCATTCCTTCTCTCAAACAGTTTCTTGGCCTGTCCCCAACTCTCCAGGGAATATTCCTTCTCGTAACTCAACTCCCGGATGTTGTTGAGGATGGCGTAACTTATCTTAAGGTTTGCAGCGGGGATGTGGCTGTGGCTGTGTCTGGGCTTCAGAGCTGAATACACAGGCCTGCCCCAGGAGTCTTTCTTCGGGAACCAACCACCAAAGACGCTGCTATCATTTGAATGATCAATCACTACTTTCCGCTTGTATTTTGAGAATGTTTCAATATTATTTTTGATTATTCTAGTAGGTGGTGGTTGTGTTTCGGCACTTGTATTTGCAGTTGACTCAGCAGGTTTATCGAAACGTCTCGACTTCCTTTTCGGTTGTCCATTCTCTTCTTCCGATGAACTGTGAAAATCAACATCAGAATCTGACGAGCTGTGCGACGTGTTAACTTGAAAAAATAACCCTGTCTCTGATTGGCTTCTCTTACTCCTTAGTTTTCTTCGAACTTTCTTTTTCACGCAGGAATCAGAGGCAGGAGAGTAATTGTTAAGTCGGGACACTTTTACAGGGCCACAATCGGAATCAGAGCTGACCTGTAGAACTCTATCGGGTTCTTGCTGGTTGCTCGTCAAATCAAACAAGGGTACTTCGTGACACCTGTTACTGTTGACAGACATTCTTCTCAGCAAACACTGCGGAGTTTTAAAATCTAACACATAGTTCTCATTGAAATTTGTATTAAATTGGTCTACAGATAACTTCAAGGCTTTTCTCAATTCTTCAGACTGCTCATTGGGGCTAATTATGGAATATCTAGAAAGAAGAGCTTTTATGTGGCTCAGGATTGTTTCCTTTGATGGTGCATTGCTATTTGAATCTTGGCTAGTTTTTTCTTTCTTTCGTGTTGAACTTTTTGGATTGAGAGGATTACTTTTGTGGCATAGGTTACTTTGATTCCTGCAGCGTTTTCTATGCGGTTGGTTGGTGTGACTTTGAGCGTTGGTGCGGTTGTTAAACATTTGAGAGAAAGTGTTATCTCTGCCGGAACTACATGAATTGTTATAATTGGAGAATGTGGGACTAGGTTCACTGTTCGGAAACAGGTTGGGTCTATTACAGAATAAATTAAACGGTTGGAAAAACAAGTTGGAGGCGAAGCGCGACCTGTTATTGAATTGGGGAAAGAAGGACGGCCTCTGTCCAAAGTTATTTGAGAAGTTATTCACTCTTCCAAACATTCCGTTTAGGTGAGGGAACTGGAAGTTGTTGAAAAAGTTGGCTTGTCGGGAAGACAATTGGTGAAATATGTGGTTCCAAAAATATGTATTGTTTGCAAAGTTATTGCGGCCCATGTAATGAGAGTTAAAGTTTCTATTATTCTGCGAGTTGTTGGTTTGTCTGACATCCTCCTCATGACTAAAGTTGGTAATACACTTCAGCGTAGGGTCCCGGGTGTTGTGAGGGTATTCATCGTAGTAATTCCCCAGATTGGCCTCCCCATCGTTCATGTTGCTCTTGTCAGACAGCTTATTGAGCATCACTATAAAGTTACGTTTCGTCAAGTTGATGTCGGGTGGGATAAACTTCTCATCGGGAGCTTTCAAGTACAATATAGTTTTGTGAAAACAGTTAGGTATTGCATCTAATATTTTCAATTTGAATGAAAATGATGGCAAGTATTCGATTTCCATAGCGTCTGAACCATTGGACAGATTAGAATCTATGTTTATTTCAGTATCGTTTGGCTTTTCAACATCTGTGGCACCTTTGGTGTTATCAACCTCTCCTTGTGAATCTCCCACCACCATACAATCATCACTGGAGCTATCTATATCCATACAGCAAGCGCTCATTTTATCTTCACTTCTTTCTACATTCTGCTTTTTTGATTGTAAATCATTAACTTCCGCTGTGTCTTTCTCAACTTCCATATGAACTTCTACTAAATCTGTTCCATCACTAATATCTGGCAAACACGTGTCATCCGAGGGGATATTTTCTTTTTCTGAACTATCTACTCTTGCTCCATGTTTTTCAATGTCAATAATATCCGCAGCATCACCAGAACATTTTCCATTAATTTTCCTTTCCTCTTTAGAAACTTTGGGATCTTCCTTTGCTTCTGTTTCATCACTAGAATTCTCCAAACACATATCTTCTGCGGTGATTTTGTCTTTTTCTAAAGCATGATCATTAACCGGAACTGCTTGATGGATTTCTGCAACATCTTTCTCTATTTTTATGACATCTATGCCATCACCTAAGCACACATTATCTTCCACTGATGTTTCTATTGAATCAGATTCACTGCTAGTATCTACCAAGGACATATCTTCTGTAGACTTTTCAGCATTCATTTCTTTTTCTAAACAATGTCTTGAATTAACTTTGTTAACATATTCCTCCGTGTTATCAGGATTGAGCATAACTTCTTGATTTGTACTGCTCAAACACCCATTACCAGAGAACCTTTCTTTCTCAGTGTCTTTGAGGTCTTTTGTTGAACATCCTCCATTTTTCTCCATTTCAATAGCATCTACTGCTAATTCTTCATTAGTGTCACCTGAACATACACTATCTTCCACTGATGTTTCTATTGAATCAGATTCACTGCTAGTATCTGCTAAGCACATATCTTCCGTAGTCTTTTCAACAATCATTTCTTTTTCTAAAATATTTTTTTTCATCAGCTCTGTCGATTTAACTTTTTCAACATCTTCCTCGATGTTATCAGGATTGAGCACAACTCCTTGATTTTTACTACTCAAACACCCATTGTCTAAAAACCTTTCTTTCTCAGTATTTTTGAGGTCTTTTGTTGAACATCCTCCTTTTTTCTTCATTTCAATAGCGTCTAATGCTAATTCATCATTAGTATCACCTGAACATATGCTATCTTCCACTGATATTTCTACTGAATCAGATTCACTGCTAGTATCTGCCAAGCACATGTCTTCAGCAGTCTTTTCAGCATTAATTTCTTTTTCTAAAGTATTTTTTTTCATCAGCTCTGTCGATTTAACTGATTCGACAACTTCCTCAGTGTTACCAGAATTGAGCACCGCTTGCTGATTGGTACTAATCAAACACCCATTATCTAACAACCCTTCTTTTCCACTGTCTTTGAGGTTTTTTGTTGAACATGCTCCATTTCTCTCTATTTCAGGGGCATCTATCAGTAATTCTTCATTAGCATCACTTGAACTTACGCTATCTTTCACCATTTCTTCTATTGAATCTGCTTCATCGCTTGTACCCACCAAATTCATGTCTGCCAAGGTGGCTTTGTCAATATTAATTTCTTTTTCAAAAGTATAGCTTTTATTGATTTCTGAAACATTTGGCTGTTTACTAATATCGTATCTAGCATCTCCTGAACATTTGTTATTATCCTCAATATCTTCCATTGAATCTGATTCGCTAGTATTCTCCAAGCACATATCTTCCAAGGTGGTCTTTTCTTTTTCTAAAGTATCATTTACTTCTACACCATTTTTTTCTGAACTATTAATCAGCTCTTCTTTTTTACTGACTTTGGGCTGCTCTTCTGTAGAATCTGAATCATCACTTGTGTAAACCAAACACATGTCTTCCAAGGAATCCTTATCAGAAACATCCTTTTCTAGATTATTACTCTTAACAGGATCTATTGGATAAGATTCTGTAATTCGTTTGTTAGTATCACCCGGACACGTGTCATTAATCAGAACATTTTCATCATTTTTAGTAACTTTGGGATCATCTTCTATTGAACTTGTATCATTACTAGAATTCTCCAAGCTCATGTCGTCCGAGGGGTCATTTTCAGCACTTACTTCCAGACTTTCTGATGGATGGTTATTTACTAGCTTTGTTGGATCAACTTCTACAACACTTTTTTCTCTTTCAATATCATCCCCAGTGCCACTTGCACACCGATTATCTTCCACTACATCATTATCTTCATTTGTTTCCATATTTGTTGTACCTTTAACTATTTCAATCACATCTTTAGTCACATCTGAAGACTTATCATCTCCCACTGCATCTTTGACCCCATTACTTTCAACATACCCCTTTATCAGGTCTGTTTCATTGATTCTTGTGACATCTTTTTCAATATCAACAGCATCCAATATAACTGTTTCACCATTGATCTCAGTTGAAGAAACCTTTTTATTTTCAACTGATTCCTTGATACAATCTAATTCCACTGACTCATTCTGAGTTTCTAGGATATTATTTGAAGTAGAATTCAGCTTGCATTCTTCAATAAGCGGCTTTACCACTGGATCAGAATGGTTTTTAATTTTTTCCTGTGACTTGTCAACTTGTGATGCTGTATCAAGATCGCTGGTGTCTTCAGCGTAAACCCTGGTTTCATCAAATCGAATGAGTTTGTAGCCTTGCTTGGAAAGCAGGGAATAAACTCTGTATTCATTCAGAGACACAGATTTTCCTATAAGTAAGGCATAGGCTTGCTGGATGGAGACAGGAACTCCGCCATATTTGAGTTCCAGAGAATTCTGTGAAAGGAAAATAAATATTTGATTTAATCACATACATTAAGAGCGCCCTTGAGGTAATAAATATTTCACAAAAATGGACCTGTAAAAATCAGCCAAGTAGTATAATAACAATTTAACAAATCTCAAAACATTTTCTAACTTCTCTTTCTCTGCAGGTTTTCCTTCCAAAAACTCCTTTTTTCCTTGCAAAAATCTATCTATCAAAACAATAGGGAATTTTCACATTTATTTTAATGTTGAAAAAAATACAATAACGATGGCATTTTTATGTTTAGAATAAATTTTCTATGATAATCATTTAAAAAAATGAGCCATTTTTAATTTGCCACCAAATAACAGTTCGCCTTTGTTTATGAATATGTCGATGTTGACATTACACCGACCAACGTCAATGACAGCCGTCTTACCAGCCAGTGGCATTATCCACATCATGAAATAATGACGTTTTACCCAGTCCGAACTGTTTCGGAATGTGAGGTTTTAAATCGTTTTAAAATCCATAAATATGAATGAAATATATGCTATGATCAGAATCAGAAATATGAACTTTAAATCTTCCCCACATTTTAACCGTTAGAGTGCGGCCCAGCACCATCGCGCTGTAAGCTTTAGCTACGTAAATTGCGACGCAGCGCTATAGCACTGCAATTTTCAGTGTGCTTTTTGTCGTCCTCGGGAGAGCACGTGTTCAATTTGAGCGTGGTATATTGCGGTTGGCGCGTGTCTTGATAACATATTTATTGTTTATCCTGTTCAAATAAATACAGCCTAAAGTGAATCGATATTTTTCACCATGTCGGAAGTTAGTTCTATTGCGGATGATCGTAATGTATCAAATGACAGCGACACTACGGACGACGACACCTTTGTTCCCATAAATGAAGACAGTGACGACAGAAGTGACATTATTGTACATCGCAATAAAAGATGGTGAATAGAAAGTGAATCTTAAGATTCATTTTCAAAAGCACAATTGTGAAGTGAAATAATCTTATATTTTTTAATATTTTTTGTAATTGTAAATGTGTCGTTTTTTTTTTAATTGGAACTATAATATTCGTCAAATTTCATTCTTTACTTGTATAATTTCAAAAAAAATCTTTAAAATCGATTGATATTTGTCCAAGTTATTGCATTTTTATTGAATACCATACTTGTTTTTATTTAAAAACACAGAATATCTGTAGCAATTTACATACATACTTGCAAAATAAGCATAGCACTAAAACAGTTAAACGGTATCCATAGTTTGTGAAAATACCCTATGGTTTGGGCATGTAGAGCGAATGAACGAAGAAAGGAGTGTAAGGAGAATATATGACGCGAATGTGAATGGAAGAAGCCAGGGACACCCGAGGAAGACATGGCACAATTAAGTGAATCAAATACTTGAGTCGGGCCATGTCAGAAGTCGGAATAATAGAAAAGAATGTATGAGATGATGTATAAATATGAATGAATCAAGAAGTGTATGCCAAGATCGAGTTGTTTGGCGGTCCGTCCTCTCTGCCTACCTCTGCGGTGAAACGGCGTGATGGTTAGTTAGCTTTGCTTTTTGCAATAGGGATACAACGAAAGTGGAACAATTTCAAATAATTATTGAGAAAAATCTATCAATAAGGAATGTACCTACCTCAACTTTGTTACATTATTGACATAGTTTTATTTTCTGCAAAGTAACATTGGTAAATAAACAGGGAATCGGGATTTGAAAGGTGAAGCAGTACTCACAATCTCCATTAAGTGTAGAGTTTCTTCGGGTAAGAGATAAGTTTGTGAATTTATGGTCTGACCCATGTGCAGCCATTGTCCTCCTTTCTTTTCTATCACCAGAGCTTTCTGCTCTTCGTCTAACCATTCTGCTTGTGTTATAGCACTCCTGCAAAAACATATTCAACAATTAAATAGCATTGCAATATATTATAAAAGTTTACGATGACAAGATTAATGCAACAAATCTCTTCAAATGGATTTTTATGTAATGACCAAGAGTTCCAACTGCACAGAGTCAAGCACATACATCATTTATATACACGTAAAAAGCATTTTTTTACGAGTATGTAAATAATGTTCTTTGTGACTTGTCATAATTATAATATACCAGGGGTGTTAGTTGAAGTTTGCCGGTTTTTTTTCAATAAAGAAAACGCTTAATTCTCAAGGGAATCTCAAATTTTTTTTATTCAAAGTATTGACCATCGGATTCTATACATTTTGCCCATCTTTGAGGCAAATCATGGATACCATTCCAAAAATAAATTTCTCTTTCGAGGCAAACCATTCGAAAAACAATTTTTCGACTTTTTCAAAATTGGCGAAGCGCTGCTCTGCGAGTGAGTGTCCCATCGATGCGAAAAGGTGATAGTCGGACGGGGCAAGGTCTGGAGATTACGGCGGGTGCGATAATATTTCCCAATTCAATGCTTTGAGAGTGTTCTTCACTACTTTAGCTGTACGAGGCGGTTTGGCGGTTTTTTCGATTCGTCTCTCGTTCATTTGATGTGGTACCCATTTTCCATACTTTTGGATCTTTCCCATGGCTTTTAAATGTTGGCAAATTGCTCCTCGGGTCACATTAAGTGTTTGGGCCAATTGTTGTTGCGATTGGGTTGGGTCTTCATCCAATAACGCCTGCAATTCCTCGTCGTTCATTGTCTATTAAATCGAAATCTCCACTTTTAAATTGACGAAACCATGTCTCACATGTTCTAATCACTGGAGCACGTTCACCATAAGTTTCTACCAGCAACCGATGAGCTTCAACTGCTTTTTTCTTTTGATGAAATAAGAAAAGCAATGAATGCCGCAAATGTGATTTACTTGGAACGAAACTCAACATATTCACTGAGGTAACCAACTATGACACTATTATTTTGGCAGAATGTAACTTGTGTACTTTTGAAGGATAATGTCCATAGAAAAATATGACATAGATGCCAAATCATAGAAATGTATACATATCTCTAGCGACATCTATGAGTAAAACCGGCAAACTTCAACTAACACCCCTGGTAAACACATAAATTTGTTTTGAACCACTTCAAATTAATATAATTATCGACCATTTTCGGAAGTACCTTTACTTCGTCAGGACTCCATTAAAACTAAATTAAGATACAAAATAATCTTCTTCGAATGGTGGAGAAAAATTGGTGGAGGTCATAGTGGGATGCTGAGGTTATTCAGCCGGTTGACGGCATCAAGAGTCACTTGGTTCAGCACAGATGTGCCATAGGGAAACTGATGAAGGGAACACTCTTCTACGATGTGTTCTGTTGTATATACAAAATAATGACAGACATACATGAATATTTAGGTGTTCGAGTGGGATCCGACTAAAGGGGAATAGGTAATTAGAGGGTTTTCTGGAGGAACAAAGCGATTCACTGGAAAAATATATAGAAGAGGACTATATGATAAATTTACTTGGTTATTCCATATACTTATTATCATAAAATTATACAACGCCCTTTCATCTGAGATCAGGGAATTATAGAAACAATGTAACATCTTCTGAACAAAGAATAAATTATTATCATGGTACCAAATTACACACATGTGCAAAACTAGTTCACTGGCTACTCTGTTAATATCAATACCCTTGTCCACCCACGCCGTGTACCATACCAATACAAATATATGGAATGGTGCCATCTCGGTATCACGCATTCGGCTTATGTTGATTCCTTACCGTACCGTCAGAGAGCGGCCCCTTTCTTTCTCGGTTATAGCTTATTGAATGAAACACCAATATTAATAATGCATGCGTAAAAGAGAAAGAAATAGACGCTAACAGAAGTAGATTCTTTTCCATGTTCTCTTTTCTCCCATTCTCTGGCAGTGACGCGAGTTGGCGTGTTGTACCTACGGTTTACATCCGGTATTTTACTCAAATGTTTGTGTTGATTGCTTAAAGGTTTGCTTCAAAATGAAGGCGTGTTTTATTTGTTACTGGTAATCTATTAAACTTTATTGATTAATGTTTTTACCGGTGTTGTGAAGGGATTAGAATTAGAATTGTGAAGTTTATATATAGCGAACTGGAGCTGAAACGAGAATACGCTTTGGGTACCATTTCAATTGTTATTAATTTATGACAAATTTTGAGACAGTATAGCAGTACGCTACGACTTTAGAACATATTGACTTATTCGAAAGGTTGGTAAATTGCGATCTTCTACTACCGTCGAATTTGTCAAATCATCTATCAAACAAAATATGAGAAAGGATTAGACAAACATACTGACGACAATGACTGGCATCAGCAGAGGAAATTTCACAAGAAGGTTTTTGAAGTACTGTCACACTTTGTAACTTCCGAAATAATGGAAAACGGAGAATATTGTATACCTATGCGAATGATTTCTTTTCTAATTTCAAGGCAACATTTCATGTGGTTGCGAATGGTAGCTCCGGTGGAGGTTTTTTGAAGAATTACAAATCTCAACATTTACAAGATAAATTAATTAAAGCTTTTGGAGTTTCAATGGCTATTGAAAAATCTAAATCGTTGATGATGAAGAAAATTGTTTACTAAAACAGTAGTGATATTAACAAAGTAGCCAGTGAACTAGTTTTGCAGATGCATATAATTAACTAAATTAAATTACTAGAACTACTTGATTTAAAATTTTATTCAATTGTAACAATAATTTCAGGACTGAGTCATTCAAAAATTCTCTTATATCTAGACTTCACGCAGAAGGTAATACATTTTCAGACATAGTAAGTAGATATGTTCAACTACTCGGAATACAAATACAAACAGACGATTATTGCACACAATTAAGATATGTGTCTAGAGTATAAGTATCAGTGAATGTGAGGTATTTTTTAAATATTCGCCTCTGTAACTAATTACTTACACTATGTTATTCCTGTATTTGTTCGTTATTTTATCTATGTACCTACTGTGATGTGTTTTGCACCTGGGTGACTATTGTAACTAACTAAATATGTAAAAGCCCATATAAGGCGTAAATAATATAATAAATAAATAATTTTATACCATGATAATAATTTATCGTTCAAAAGGTGTTATCTTGTTCCGATAATTTTCATAATCTCAGTTGGAAGAGGGTTATATCATATATTTTTATACCATTTTAATGTTTTTTTGTTCAAAAGATATCATATTATTCCTATAATTTTCCTGATCTCGGTTAGAAGTGCAATATATAATTTTGTACCATTAAAATTTTTTGTGCACAAGAATGAAATATTAAGTAAACGTAAGATTTTTGTCCTCGTAGTTAGTATCTATACTTTGTTGGGGGTATTAATTGTTTTTGCAAAGTTAAATGCAGGTTTATAATATTGGTAACTTCAAAGCTTCGAAAATTAAAAATAAAACAATAACTTTGTTTTACATCACTTTTATTTATACTTTAGCCGACCGGGTTTCAGGCGAGTGAATGGCCAAGCCACCCTTGGCCATTCACTCGCCTGTTTGTATCAATCTATAACACATGTGCATCTTAGTTGATAGTTTAGTTGTATACTGCCCTGAAGAAGCTACGGTAGTAGCGAAACCCGGTCGGCTAAAGTATAAATAAAAGTGATGTAAAACAAAGTTATTGTTTTATTTTTTAAATTATAATGTCACTTCACCAAGTTACCGCTTCATATGAAAATATCTAAAATTATTTCATATTTCAGAGACCTTATAGGTAATATTCTTATAGATACACTTTTAAAAATATCTTGATATCACCCTTTTTTAAGTTTTCTTGATTTGCTTTAAATAATGATGTCATAATGACAAATATCCAAATAAAAAAATTGTACCCGTCATTAATAAAATTTTATTTTAAAGGCCTTCAAAGTACTAACAATATAATAAATGGGTATAAAATAATATTAACATAACCTAAATGAAATATGAAAATGGAAAAAAATACAGAAAATAAAAAGATTTCAGTCGCATCTGGGACTCGAACCCAGGTCCTCTGCCTATCCGGGGCAACCGCTTAACCAATATTTATTTTCTATAATTTTTTCCGTTTTCATATTTCATTTAGGTTATGTTTATATTATTTTCTACAATGATTAAATATTAAAATGAGGTTTTTAAATCTCGATAAAAATAATTAATAATTAAAAATTGAATAATAAATGGGCTTTAGCCATGTATTATTAATAAAAATAACAAACCACGCTTGTCGATTTGATACGCTACACACCGAGAAAGAAAGGGGGTGAAACTCGAATACTGAATAGTGCGCTAGCAAGAGAGAAAGAAATAGACGCTACATGCAACACGCAGTAACCGATGCGTCTAGATTCTCACTGCGGCCCGCCGAGCTGTTATGTGTGCCGTTCGGCTGACGTGTTTTTTTCTACTCTACTAATGGACCCCTATCGTAACAAAACATTTCCATTCATACTTTATTTTTTATATGAATATCGCACAAGAGTCCCAACTGCTCCCAACCGTCTGGAGCCAGTGAGACTATGGCATTCCCAATTGGGGAATGTTGTGAGGCTGGAGGTATTGGGGGGAGGGGAAGAGGGAGGTGGGGGAAGAGGGAGGTGGGGGAAGAGGGAGGTGGGGAAATACGGAAAATAGGGAAATACGTATCTTATGACGTAATATTTTTTTTAAAAATTGGTTCACTATTTCCATGAATATACGGAACCCTTCAGGAGGCAGACCAGCTTTTTTAAGGCTTACTAAATGCCCATTCTCACTACAAAGTATTTTCATCTCCATATCCGATGACGAAGGGTTTAATGTCACAAGATTCTAAGCAATAACAAGGTTTCTCAGGACCTGTTTGTCAGGAGAACAATAACATAATATGTAAAATATGCATATAAATATTTATCAACAGCAAAAAGCTATCATAATGGAGAACAGGGGTGATAAAAAGATTGTGCCGACTGTGGAAATGAGAGTTATTATCTCTCAGTCACAGCGTATATATATACAGTACAATCTCACTAATCTGGCACTAATGCAGGCACAAGAGTGCCAGATTAGCGGAAAATTTTAATTACTGGAATGTAAGTAAAATGAGTAAAAATTCGTATCTGTTTGTATGAATGTACATATCAGTAGGTAATTGTTTATTAATGAAATACATATGAAATCAATGTTTATTTTTTTATTTAATCTGAAACCATATCTAAAGACCAGTTTCTATCTTTGGTCAATCTCCAACTTTTAATGATTTAAGTTTTTTTGGTCCGTTTCCACTGTCTTAACGTGCTCCACAATATTCAATTTCTTCTTTTTAATATTGTGCAGAGTAGCATGTCCGATGTCATATTCTTTAACAAACTTGCACATGTTTTCGCCCTTATCTACACCTCTTTGAAATGTCCACCTACTCCCGCAAAGTCAAAGTCTTATATTTTCTCTTATTACTCGTAGTACTAGAGTACGTAGGACTGATTAGGGTATGAAACCACAAGTAAACAATAATTAACACAACAGTCAAATAATGTACTTTTGGTGCGTGCGTAAATGACGACATTTGTAAGCTCACTGACACTTAATTAGTGAGATTATACTGTACATAGATTTCATTGCATTTTCGCATAAGAGGAAATAGGGGGGGGCTGATGAAAAATATAGTCCGCAAGTGGGCGGTAAGACAAAGAAGTTGGGAACCTCCGAGCGAGATGAATGCAAACAAGTATAAAGCAATAATTGCACACTAATAGAAATGTCCGAATATATTAATACTTAAATTATCTGGTATACATAAGTGATTTATCTATGCTTTTTCACATATCTTTGTAATTAATTATTATAAGATGTTTTTTATCTTTCTATACATAAGTATATTATCATTTTATGTCAATTAAATTATATGTATAATGGCCACTGACTTCAAAATTACATATACATGTCCAAAGCAAGATCTACCCGTACCATTTCGACCTGGAGACAAAGGTCACGTGACATCCATTTTGGCACCTGCCCGGGTCGCACATATTTTTAATAAACTCTAATATGATTCGCACGCTGTCTGTCGTCTAATGATCATCGGAAGATTTTACGGAATAATGCATTCTTATACATTTAAATGGTATCAAAATAGAAGTGATAGAGATAATAATCACAAATATCCCATTACATTCAACAATACAGCCTCCATGGTGGAGGGGTAAGGCTCTCGACTACAAATCCGAAGGTCGCGGGTTCAAATCCCGGCGTGCGCAAGTAAATTTTATTAAATTAATTTGTGCTGTTTCACAATTAATTCATTTAAAAATAATATATAGTATATTTGCGCATGTTCCAGAGTGGAAGATACTCTCAGTATCGCCCTGGTGAAAGACCACCATTCAGAATTGAAACGTTGCTTGAAATGGCCTTTATCCGTGTTTGGTGACCAGATCTGAATAGCCAGGTATTTCCCCACCTTCCTCTTCCCCTCCCTAATACCTTCAGCCTCACAACATTCCCCAATTGGGGATGCCATAGTCTCACTGGCTCCAGAGGGTTGGGAGCAGTTGAGACTCTTGTGCGGTATTCATTTAAAAAAAAAAAAACGAAGTAAATTGTTATTTTACTTAATTTTAAACTTATTCAATATAATTTTTAACAGTTTTGAGAAACAATCTTGTCAAACCAAAATGACGACGACGCGAAAGGGTTCATGTCATACTTTTGTGCAGTAAGTTAATTAATAAACATTTCTAAAAGGGTCAAACTAAATACTATAACAAAATATTCTGTTTATGTAAACAAGCCGAACCTTTTTTAACTATTGTTTTTTTACTTAAATTGGCAGTTTGGGTTAGTTTTGGATGTTGGCACAGCAGCTACGTGAAAGATATTGGCGATAAATTCCACTCAATTGTAAAAAGGACAAGTTGATCATTAGCAGATTTGCTTTTCGAAGAGTAAATATGAATACTTTGCGGTGCAATGCGAGCTTCCTGCAAAATGTCGGGATTTATTTATTGGCAAATCACTGAAATGCCTCCAGGCTCACCCCTTACCCTGGTAAATTTGGCTTCTTCCCCTCACTCATAACAGCACGTCTATTGATTCTCTCCTCTGTGTGTAATGGCACTTAATATGAACTAAACTTGTCAATTTTTCAAAACGGGATTTGCTCCTAGTTGGTCAGTCAAAGTTTTCCTACATTCTTTTCGTTTGCTAAATAACTTGCATTTCAAATAGATAATTATTGTAGTCACAAATGATGTCATGCACTTTACTTCGCCCTTTTGACGGCTTAATTATTTATTTGCTAATTGGGAATGTGTTATGCATCGTTTGGACTGTCTGGTCGAAGATATTTACAATTGACAATCGACCGTCCCCGGAGCGCTTAAGAGTGGAAATTCTACAAAATTTATCTTCAAGGACAACTGCTTCCAATAGTACGTAGTTTTGTTGTCATGACCGTGGATAATTATGGTTTTTACATTATGACTGCGAGTAACACAACATAGGCTGTCTTTTATACGTGCAGCTGAGCAGAAAGACCACAATACCAGTGATTCTTCAGAGTTTATAAAGGGAATGTTTATTTTCTTATATTATTATATTGGCTACCTATTCATTAAGATGGACACTTCAACAAGCTGTTGTGTGCAATGTTGGTTTCCTACACCTAAATGCTGACATTACTTGAATTCTCTTTTGTCTGTAAACTAATGTGATCTGTGTTTTGATATGTACAAGCATCCATCGTAGAAAATAATAAATATGGCATATCTAAACGGGAACAACCTACAATAAATAGTCAAGCAGACTACAAAATGTAAAAAGAAAATATCTAAGGTTATCACCAAATTACTTGCAAACTCTCCTCAATCTGATATTGTTATTCTTATTACTATTATTATAAATATTTTTTAATTTAAACATTTTTACAACGCACTTTTAAATAATCCTTTTTAATTAATTATTAATTGATAAACTAAAGTTTTTAAGACAAGATTTTTGTGCATAGCGCAAAGGGTAACAATTATTTTTATAAACAATAATTATAAGCCTGAAACACTCATCAAAATTGAAAAAACCTTCCGAGAAAAGATAAATGTCGCCGACAGGACTCGAACCTGCACCCTTCTTATTGCCGGT